>CM035591.1:7017902-7067902 GCA_020423425.1 Chrysopa pallens
TAGTTGTTTGTGTAATATATGTGTGTATAATTTGTGTATGCATTTACCATCTCTTTTAAAACTAATAACTATGACATTCCCAATTTCGTGGTCCAGTCGTACAGTACCGTGATTTTCGGATAACATTTTTTCAATTCTATTACTTGTTTTATTTGTTTGAATCGACAAGTGCTTATTTAAAGACATGATTATTTCTTTTTTGGTAGTTCTTATTTCAATTTCATTATCGTCAAATAATAGATTAAACCTTCAAAACTAGTTTTACTTAAATATTTATACTCGTCATATATACAATATGATAGAGTATAAAAGTTTTAGTCTAAAGTTTGTAACGCGTGAAAATAATGAAACCACAAACAAAAAATTTTGGTATATGTGTTCATCGAATCACCTAATTAGACCATTTCCGGAAGTCCGTCTGTCCGTTAACAAGATAACTCAAAAAACGAAAACCGGTAGTAGTTGAAATTTTGGTGACGGATTCAGAAAGAAAGAGGTCAAATAAAAGACAAAAAATGTTAGTTTAAAAAAAAAAAATAAATATAAAAATTTTGTTTGAAAAATTACTTCGTAAATTGCTTGAATTCGCCACAATTTAGCTTCAATTTACCTTATTAACGTTATAATTACAATACATTATTACACAAATTGGCCTCAGAATCATTTTCCATATGGCAAAAAGGGGACATAATATTAAAATACACATACACATACACATAAAAAGCTTAGGAACAGTAATATAGGACCATTCATAAAATTTACAGAAACGTTACTCAAACGTCCTCATCTTAATTGCTTTAAAAATAATAATAACATTGCGTTCTTAACTGAATTATTATAGTATTAGCCATACTAACTATGAACGTAAATTACTTTTGATTATATGTGTATATTTTACTGTGTACAATCTGTATACCTATATACTAAAACTTTTAATTTATCTGTAATACATTGAATATTAAGAATATATTATGAATGCTAATCATTAGAAAGAGTTCAAGCATTGATACTCTAACCATATTTCGAATTTCTAAACTCTGTTAGTTAATTGTTTTTGCAATATTTTGTTTAGTTACATCTATGCCGGTTGCTACCTGTAATCAAATATTTCAATTTGGTAGTGTTGTAAAACTTTATTTTATTTACTTTGCGCTTCCACCATATTTTGATTAATGCACTTTTTATTAAAAATTTAAGAAACAAGCAATTTTTAATGGCTCTTCTATGTCTAAATACCATAACAGTTTAATATAATTTTACTACCTTTAAATATGTTTAAAATATGTTTACTACCTTTACATGTAATTCACATGCTAGTTCAATATTATTATAACAAATATGTTTCGGTAGCGTTTGTTTCCTGTAAATTCCATCAAATTTTTATGCAATCGCTCTCAGGTGGTATATTAAAAATGCATGGTAAAAATTATTTTATTGTAACATTTAGAACGATGGATTTTAAGGGGTTTACACTAATGACTGGAAACCCGTAACGTAACGAAAAACGTTTGCTCTTTTCAAAATAAATAAGACATGTATAATGATACTCTTTAAATAAAACACTCCTACAAAATGTGCCATTACAAATTATATTCTCTATTATTAAACAAGTTTTTAACATATATATTATCTCAATCTCTTATTCGAATAAAACATTCAAATATAATCCATAAGATTTTTTCTTTAAACCACTTCACGACTAATTTTCGGTGGTAATCATCGCTGAGAAAAGTATTTGAAACACTTCTTGCCAATGAAATATTCTAAAACTTTGCATAGATCTGGGTGTTGTGTAGCAGTACAATAATTATTCTTTTATCTACTCGGGTCACTAGATGTCTAGAAAATTATGTTTTTAAAAAATATATTTTTTTTTTATATAATATAAAAGCTTGATTATAAAATGTTTTAAAATAATATTCCTTAACCACCGTGTGTTTGTATAATATGTGTATATAATTAATCGTGTATGCATGCCTTCATTTACCATCTCTTAGTACTATAACTTCATGACATTCCTAGTGCCATTCAAGTGGTAATTTCAATGTTAAATAAAAGAATTTGTTGTATGTATTTATGGAATTCCTATATATATATAAATATATATATATATATATATATATATATATATATATATATATATATATATATATATATATATATATATATATATATATATATATATATATGTATATATATACTTTTTTTTTTTGTAATGATTTTACAAAATAAAAAAAAGAAAGAAATTTCAAATAATAATTCTGTAGTGGCGCCATGTTTTTAAAATTTTATCGTTAAATTTTAAACTGAGCGTACTTTTTTATTTGTGCATACATCCGATTATATCTTTTTGACACAACTCGAATATAACACTGTATAGATTTTTATATATATATATATATATATATATATATATATATATATATATATATATATATATATATATATATATATATATATATATATATATATATATATATATATATATATATATATATATATATATATATAAATATATATATATATATATATATATATATATATATACTTTTTTTTTTTGTAATGATTTTAGAAAATAAAAAAAAGAAAGAAATTTCAAATAATAATTCTGTAGTGGCGCCATGTTTTTAAAATTTTATCGTTAAATTTTAAACTGAGCGTACTTTTTTATTTGTGCATACATCCGATTATATCTTTTTGACACAACTCGAATATAACACTGTATAGATTTTTATATCACCTGTTTTCTTTTCTAAATATGTATACGATATTTCAGTGAAAGTTGAAAAAATAAAGAATTTTCGCGTGCTATATATATATATTTAAAATTTTATAATAACATTGCATATTTGATTGTATAATACCAGCTGTTCACTGCTGTGTACCAATCGGCCAACTATTCATTCCTATTTACAGCATTTGTCAATAAATTAATTTGGAGAACAGAATAAATTCTAGAATGGTAAGGTTTATATCTACAATACAATCAAAGATAGTTATCATCATTTAGTAAAGCATTTAGGAATCACTAACAATGATATAAAGATGCTAGTTTACAAAACCAAAAAAAAAAAACAAAAAATTTTTTAAAGAAAATTGAGTTTAAACAAGTGAAGATTACAAAAGAGTTCATTGATATATACTCGACATACGATTGAATTTCATTGTTTGGACTATTTTTAATAAGCATTCATAAAATATTTTTATTTATTCGTCAAATTTGAGCTTAAATTGTGGAGAACTCAAACATTTAACAAAAAAATGTTACAAAAAAAAAAATTAACATTATTTGTTTCAAAAAAATAACAATGTTTTGTACCTATTTCAACTATTATTCTATTTTTTATAGTTTAAAAGTTGTGTCTAGGATCAATGGGACCTAATGGGCCAATTTGGTCATTCACAAACTTAAACTGACTTTTTATGTTTAGAATACGCCACCAAAATTTTAGCTCGCTATTTGTTTTTGTTTTTGAGTTATAGTGATGACGAACAGTCGATTGATAATGGTCTAATTAGGTGTTTCTATGAACACCTATACCAAAATTTTGTTTCTTCGTTCACTGTTATGTAGCGTTACAAACTTTAATATAGTTTGACATATTATATATGTATAATATGTGACTAAAATTAATATAGTCTGACATATTATATATGTATGCCGAGTATAAAAACCAAGAAAACAGATTTTTGCTCAATTCCTGAGGACTTGAATGTAAAACACAATTTTAATTTTTATGTAAAACATAATATCAAAAACCGTAAGTTCACACATTCTCATAATTTAATTGGCATATTATATGTGTTTAATTGGCATATTAAACACATTATTCACGCTTTTTTTAATTAAATTTAAAAAATGAAATCTCGCGAAACTTTGTTATATTGACTTATTAAAACAATTTTATTACATTAAAATATATCGTTAAAATTTTGATTTTGAATCATACTTTCAAATTCAGCTTTGGTATAAGGTTTTAATATTGTATTGCTTTCGTAAGTTATAATAGGTACCTAATTAATTTTTGAAAAAATATTATTAAAGAAAATAAAAACTCGGAACGAAAGAACGCGGAAAAAGTCGGGAAAAAATGACAGTTTAATGCCTAAAGAAATTAATGTTATGTACCACACATAAAAATTGCAACACAATAAATAAATAATCATATTCGATAATGGATATTTTCACTTTTATTGTGAAGCATTAATTCGAGTTTGATGGAATTTGTACGTGCACACATAACATAATTTTGCAGCATTTATTCAAATTTTGTTGAAATTGATTATTCTGAATATTATTTTAAAAAATTTAAATAGAAAATCTCTAAAACAGTAAAGTTTAATTTAAATATAGGAAATTAATTATTTCACCTTACACGACTATATAGTTATTTAAGTAAACGTATTCATCACAACTACGCGATGAAGTTCTGTGTCCATTATTTGGCAATGGATGTTTTAAAACATAAATCATTTATTTTGAAAGACATTATCGTAAATTTCACATAATCAATTGAGTATCTATCACAAACCAATTAAAAATTTAAATCTTTTGATTTTATTTAGTTTAATTAAAGAAAATGAATTTAAATTTAATACAACCAGAAAAACTAAATTCGTAATTAATTTTACTTTAGGTAATCTAATTTCAATAAACCGAGGAAACAAAATCTGCAAAAAAAATATAAATGTTAAAAAAATTGTACTATTTTCATGATAGATATATGAAACGTCATTTAAATAACATTAATAAGACATTAAAATGTTTTATTTTAATTGATTTTAAAAAAATTAATGTCACAGGATGCTTTAATTTTATTTGTTTTATCTCGAGCGCCTATTTAAAAAAGATAGTATCTTATCTAAAGGGAATAATTAAAATTTTATTGCAGAAACTATCCACTGTTTATGTTTAATATCAGTGCCAAACATAATCATTGAGTCAATACCTAATTTGCAATCCCAAATATTACAAAACTGAATGCATGTACAACAATAAGCAGTAAATTGTTTAATGACAAAATAAGACAAAATAAATGTCATATATTTTGTCTCTGTATGCTGAAAATTGTAAAATTGAAATGTTATCATTTTGTTGTTTTATATTATCAATTCAACGAAGGTTTAAATAATTTCAAGTATGTTTAATTTTAGTAGGATGGTTGAATGGGAGTAAAGAGATTATATGTATAAAAATTTTTAAAAAAATTATACAAATTAGTTTTATACAAATTTACGTATTATTTTAACAGTTCCACATTAATGGAACTATAACATCACAGCGTCACATATTAAAAAGTTATCAAACTTATAAATAAATAACAAGCCTTTGACTTATAAAAAACATTTCTCAATGTAACCAAAAAAATCGATGTCCTACAACGCGTTACTTTCTTGTATCATATTATTAAATTGTATGTACAGAATTTTGTAATTAAATATTTTTAGTTGAATTTATCTCGCTTATTTTAATTTTCCCCAAGAAATATTTTAAATAAAAATTATACTCTTCTGAGAATATATTAAGTTTAAATAAAATCGTTTGTGTGATTTTTGTAAAAAACATGAAAATAATATGAATACAGTGGGTCATCCCATTTTAACCCAAAGCAGCGGCACAACTAGAGGTAATATGAACGTAGAATACCAAATTTGGTGAATTTAGGATAGACCATTCGATATGATATCGCCATATACACGCACATACATACACACATTTACTTTTTTAAGTTGGCCCAAACAATACACATATACAAGAAATTTCAATGAAATTGGTTTAGCGGTTTGGAGATTAGGCCGAAAAAATATCGTGAAACGGGATTTTTATATATAAAGTATAATATTTAACATTAAATTCAAATTGTCAATATACTTTAAACTCTTTGTGCAATCATAGAATTTATAGCAATTGAAACGGGAGCAGACCATTAATTAATTTTATGATCATTAAACAAATAGAAGTAACATTTACATATATTATGTGCATTAAACAAAATATTTGAACAATTTATAAAAAAAAAAGACTAGTTAACATCCGGTATGTTATTTCCAGACATGATGAGCTAACAACAACTCCTGTTGTCAATTAAAACAAATAAATTGATGTCACTTTATAATATTTATTTTACATTTGTTTAAAGAATACAATTAGTGTTTTAACAAGAATCGTAAGAACTAACAGATATATTTTAATTATAATGTAAGTTGCTTATGACTAATTAAAATTAACAACGACAATAGTGATTTTGTCAACCATTTTCATCAATTGCTTGGATTTAGAAATATATTAGTTTCCGAGTTTAAAAACAATTAAGATGATCGCTTAAGTAATATGAAAAATCTGACCTTGATTAAAATTAAAATATCTTAAATAAAAGACCTGACTAAATTTTGTTATTACTCAAAAAGCGCCTTTACTTGAATCTTTAAAAATAAGTGAGATATAGGCATTCAAAATTGCTAAATTAAAGAAATACTTATTACGTCAGCTGTTAGTATGACCATATAAATTATAAGTTAAACATTGTTTTCAAGAAAGAGATAGTCATAATCTACCAGAAAATAATCTGTTAAATTATGAATTATTTGTTTTTCAATCAATTTTCAAGTTTTGTTGTGGGATTGAATCTAGTTTCACATTTTGATGTGAAATATAGCAAATTTAGAATCAGTCCAGTGCCCAAGGTATTAAATATTTTAATTTAGCTGTTACCTAACGTTTTTAATCGGAATTATTAAATAATCAAAAATCAAAATTAAAAATATTTGGACTCCAATACTCTTTGCATAATTTAGTATATCTAGTGTCTGTTTCAAAACATGATGTTGCAACTAGACAGTAAGGTATATGTCGTCAATATTATATTTTAGCAATGATTATTAAGGAAGGTCTTTAACGACAGTTCAGCGGAAAAACTATTAGTTTATTAGTTAAATTTAACGCATGTATAACGTATATACAGTAATGCAATATCAAGACTGCTACGTTTTTATAACGTTTTGTACCTACAATACATGCATACACATACTCACTTACTATAAGTATATATAGACATGTTAAATGTTTACTTATGTTAATTGTTTATGATGAATGGTCAATTCATTCTTTTTTTTTTAGTTATTCAGAATATTCTCTTCTAGCAAATATTAGTTTTTCACTAATATGGTAAGTCCTTTACAGAAAATTGTTTATAAAAATATCTGTTTCCAAAATTTTCTCTACGCTAATGAACCAAGAATCTCATTTTTGATCGCAATTATATCATGTCTATTGTCTTCGAATTTCCACAGTGCGTTGATTAGACATTTAATGGTTTAAGTTCCAAAGATTTTAAAGATTTCTTAAAACATTGTTATAGTGCAAGTATCTTTGTCTATAATCCTTATTTTACTTTTTATGTCTAGCTTTTATTTTTATTTTTACTTTTATAATGTGCATGTTATACAATATATAATAGTTCATAAAATTCACATTCAAAAATTTCAGTTTTGGTACCATAAAATGTACACATAAAAATAAAATTTATTATTATACCATATTTGACAAAATTTAGCCAATGATTACATTTCAAAATTTCGACGATATAAAGACAAATATTTTAATAAATCCTTGATAGTCTAATACCGGCATTAGTATTATTTTATTTGACATTTTACAATGAATAATGCATAGATGAAGATTGCTATTTTTGTAAATTTTCGATTTATTTGAATATAGATACTAAGTCGGAATCTTTTGTTAATCTTTAACATGATCAACGAGAACTGATGTATATGAATAAACAATTTGGTATCTCTTATCACTAATATATTTATAAGGTTAGATTCTTTGAAATTTAAACGTTCAGCCAACAATTTCTATACTAAAGTTATTAAAAATTTCAATTTTTAAGAAGAAATAACACAAAAACCCTTCATCAGATATTTCTCAAAAATTGCCCTAGAAATATATGATAGTGGTTAATACTACCTGTAAAAAATTCAGTATAGTACTTTAGTCTAAAATTAATATCCTTAGTAAATATTACATTGAAATAATTTTGGTAAAGGTGTTCATAGAATGACCTAATTAGTTCGTTAGCCTTTGTCCGTCCGTTCATTTGTCTATCACGCATCATTAAGATAACTCAAAACCGAAAAGAGTTAGCTACCTAAAATACTTACTGGTGGCGTGTTTTAGACCTAAAGAGTGACTTCCCGAAGAGGTACTGAAATTCCTGTACTTTTGAACTATAAAAGAAACAATAAAAATAAATGAAAAATAAAATGTTTGTTTAGCAACACAATTTTAGCTCAAATTTACTTAATAAACATATAATTATAATACATATTATTATTGTGTATGTATTTATAACATACGTGGACTGGATATTAAGACAATTTTATTAATTCTAATTATTAAAAAAACAGTTCAAGAATTTATGCTCAATCACATGCCTAGTATCTAAACAATTAAGATTGTTAATTTTTATCTTCATTTCATATTTTTACATTCCTTTAATGGCCCGTCAGTATTAAGTTTTACTGCAACGCTACAATAACATTTGTATTAAATATACGATAATATCCTATATTTATGGGACTAAATTAATTTCTTTAGTCTCATTTTTATAATGGATATTTAGATAAATTAGAAAAACGAGTTTTTTATTGGTTGTTCCATTGTTTATTACATTGTTTATTTTATAAATTTAAATAAAACATTGTTTTAATTCCAAGCATATTAAAAATCACATCATAAAAAATAATGTATTTTGTAATTTTAAAATGGATATGAAAGAGTTAGATTGTTGCATTTGTGTTGTTGCCGAGTATACACAAATATGAAAGTCAGTGTAATAAATTTCCGCTTAGTTGTTCCTTTATTCCTTTATTTTATAGACCAACTTCCTCTTCATTATAATAACAAAAATAATTTATGGAATATCACTTTCCTGGATATAAGGAGTGAATGATATCAAAATATTTACGCATATAAAAATAAAACCACACAAAACGTACATTAATTCATTCCCATGAGAAACAACACAAGCACAAGATAATAAAATAATTGTATAACATAGGTAACGTACTCGAAGGTAAATTCATTGTGTTTTAAAACACCATAAAACTAAGAACTCAAGAGGATTAAAAAAAATCTAATAAACAAAACGTGTTTGTCTTATGATGGTAGTTTTACAGTGGCTGGTAACATCTATAGGAAGCATGCATGCTTTTTACTTTCACATACGAACAAAAAACACGAAAAATTAGATGAATCGAGAAAATATGTACAAAACAAGTGGAGATAACAAAAGAGTTTCAATCAATGTTTAAGCCATTTTTAAACATAAGCATTCATAAAATACACTAAACAACCTAGTCTATACCATTATAAATACATAGATGATAATAATAAAGTATAGTGATTATATATGTAGTAGCCAAATTAGAGCAAAAAATTGTGTCGAATTTTACGAAAACATGTTTGAAACAAAAGTCGATCTAGAATCGTGAAACTAAAAGTGATCTATACAAAATTTCAACTTGTTATCTCTTTTCGATCTTGAATAAGTTGAGATTTAATGTACTATACCTAAATTTTGGTCTTTAGGTCTACAATTTTTTTTTTGCGTTACAAACTTTAGAGTAAAATTAATTTTCTCTATATATGTCGAGTAAGGAAATCATTTTCAAGAAACTATCAATTCCAAGTGATTACTTACTTTTAGCAAAATGGGTTCTAGGTTAATTGAGGCTCAGATTTCCCCTTTTTTTAAATAGAAACAGATAAAAAATTTTTTTATTAAATATAGTTTTCCTGAACCTCCCAGCATAAACAGGCATTTTTTTATCAAAAAAGGAAACAAAAAATTATGATTTTGGCCTTTCTAAACCTTGGGAAGTGTTTTTACAGAAGCTTCGTAAACCATTCATGTAAGTGAGTTACATGCCTTACATCCATTAAAGGGTTAAAAACGGAACAGTGGGGATTTTTTTAAAAAAATACTTCTGTATCTCTTACAATATTAGCCATACAGAAAAAATTTTGAAACAAAACGGATTTTTGTTCAAACCATTTTTCGAAAAAACGAACAGAAAATAGAAATGAAGCGAAATTTGCGTTTTTCATTATAGTAACCGAAGACCAACAAACTGAGTCCCTACATGTTGGTTTTAGACTCTAACAAAAACCTCCTCAGCCAGGAACAAATTTTCAATTGATTATTTTCCATTTTTTAAAAACTAAGTATTCTCTTCAATCGATTTCAACTACAATAAAGAAGGATGTTCTATGTCCACCTATTTTTAAATTTTTTTATAAATATTTTTAAAAGAATATACTCTTGACTGCCCTAAAAATTTGAATAAAAAATCCTTCTGAAGTAGCACCCAGGTCTAATCAAATTTTTAGTGATTGAATAACACACAAATTAAAAACTTTTCGTAGTATGCAGGTCCCAAAACTAAAAAAAAAAAAAAACACTCCCTACAGATATTTTAATAATACTTGCAGATTGTTTAAAAGGATTTTGAATAAAAAGAAAGATCATTTTCATTAGCCGCGATCGGAGATTAAATTTTAGAGAAAAAAAACAAGGAAGTTCTAATCTCATCTGTATATTTATGTTTTATGTATGTTCTCGAATAACTTTTATATAGCAGTCCAAGTAAGATGATTCTTATTTTATTGATAAGGGGTGTATCTAAGGGGTGAATAAACTGCTTAGTTATTTTTTTGAACTCGGTTTTATTTTTTGAGAATAATTATTAGTCCATTTTGAATTGTCTTTATTCTGATAGTATTTTTTTTTTTTTTTAATTTTGGTTAAAATAAAATCAAATGTGAAATAATTTAGCTTTTGATTGAGAGCAACAAACTATCTGAAATTAAAATTGACAATACAACACTTTGGGGTTTTTATTTTCGATTACAGGTAAAATTATATTTATTGTTTTACTTCCTACCGAAAACGATCAAATTCACATTTATTTATTTGAGTTAATTATCAAAATTTTATTGTTACAATAAATATTTGATACAAATAATAAAATATTTTTAAAAAACGAAAAACAATTTTAGTTTTGTACAATTTTTATATCCTCTTTTATCATACACATATATTTAATGAATATCTAAATTATAAATTATATAAATATAAATTTTATATATAAATTTTATAAACACACAAAAAGAAAAGAAAAATTATCGAAAAAAAATTTATAATAATTTTTGCTTGTTCATTACTTCGAAAAGTAATAGAGAAAATAATTTATAAAAGTTTTAACTTAAAATTATTTTTTTCCTAAAGTCAGTTCTATTCAATACCGACTAGCGTTTTAAACGTTACACTAAAATTATGTTACCTACCCTCATATGTTTTAAAAGTAGAGAATAAAAATTTTAAATCACACAAAATTGGATTGTTCATTTTTTAACAGGTTTTTTATCAACATTTTGTTTAAATAATATCTCTTCTCTCTATAAGTAAAATTCTGTTTGTTTTTATAATGTAATAATAATTGTAATGTAATACTAATAAAACTTTCGATTTTATTATACGTGTGTGTTTCATATTATTATTGCATAATATACGCGTAATATAAAAGGTCTGTTTTTTTTTATTGCATTTGATTGTAAATAATGTGACACATAAAATTTTAAAAACTTAAATCAAATATGTCCGTCGGCGCAAGATTGTTGTGGACTGAACCACAGTGGTGCCAGATCAATTTGTTCAAAAAGCAAACGTTGATTCAAAATTTCGTAGTTACTTTTTCTTTTTAAAAATTTCGCAATTGAGAGAATTAAAATTAAAAGTTCATCTAAAATGTTAATTATTAAATAATAATCGATGAAAAATCGTCCATCGAGGTGCGGAAAATAGAAAATGAAGCAGCAGTAATATAAACCCAATCGCCACTTAAATAAAATTGAATGAAAATCATGAATTTTTTATGAATTAAAAAAGAGATAGAATCTGTAAATAGGAGGCGACCCTGCGATCCCCATCAATTTGTAAAACAGTGTTATCTTTGGATTTTCAAAATATTTATTAAATTAAATTAATTAAAACTATGAAAATGGGCTTGGTACCGATAAATATTCATGCGTAAGTGAAATTGACATGTGCAGTTTGAAGTTTGTATCAAGAACAACTGTCGTATAATTACAGAGAAACATTATAAATTATAATAAAAAAAACACTAGGCATCGTTTTATGTTTCTAAAATAAACAAAAACATATCTCTTACTAACAAACATATACCAGGGTAGATAATTTTTGAAAACAAAAAATATAGTATAAATGTAATATAGTAGAAATGCAAGATAATATGATAAAAATGAAAGGAAAAATAAATTACGGGCGATCTGAGTTCGGAAAGTAGGAGGGGGTGAGTTTTTAATGGTAAAATTCGGTTTATCTGATTTTCCGGCAAAACTACAAGTCCTATGGAAAAAAGTTAAATGGCAAAGTTGTAGGTAAGAAAAAGATCTACAACATTTGTATTTTTTACTTTTTTTCAATAATCTCAAAATTAATGTGAAAAATTGAAATAACCAAGTTTTTGGTTTTTTATTTTTTTTCTCCGAAATTTGCTGAAAACTTACTTACCTTTTTATGTGCCAAATACACTATAATTTTTTTGATTAAAAAATCTTATTTTGAAATATCGAAAAAGCACCCTAATTTTCAATCGAAAAATTTTCAGTTTATGTGAAAAAAGTGCTAGTACAAAAGTTGTAAATCTTTTTATTACCTACAACTTTGTCATTTAACTTTTTCGATACGACTTTTAGTTTGGCTGGAAATCGAGATAAATCGTGTTTTATCCTTAAAAACTTACCCCCTCCTACTTTCCTACTTCCCGAACTCACATCACCCCGTCATTTATTTTTCCTTTCATTTTTATCATATTATATTGCTGGTCTAATAATCATAAACAAAAATTAGTTTTTCTGTAATGTTAAAATAATCACTAATTTCAATTATAACAAATCAATTGAAAAAACGGCTATTTGAACACATGCGGTAGTTTGAATTCAAAGCAACAAAAAAAAAACATGCAGTTGACACGTGATAGTCAAGATAAGGAGGTCAATATAGAATTTCAGAAGTAGGATAATTGTAGGGTTTATTTCGATGAAATCGATACAAAATTTAAAATTATTGTGTATTTTGTAATGTTCTCTCGCTCTTGAAATCGTACAGATACTTCTATCTCATACTGCCGCACGTTAAATGCTATTATATTATAGAAAAATCTATTTCATATTGATGTATGTGATTGTCTTTTACCTTTCACATTTTCGAATTGGTGATCCCAAGGATACTAAGTTGTTGTTACCAAGGTTACAAATAAAAAGTTGTAGCTTAAAAACTATTCTTAACAAACTATATTTAGAAACCCATTACTTATCGGTAGACATAGCTCGAAATTAAATATATATGTTTAAAAGATAAGGCTACATTCTTTGAAATATACATGTTCAGTCAACAATAATTATCCTTAAATAACCTTATAAGAAAACACATAAAATATTAAAATTAAATTTTTCAATATCGTTCTAGAATTACCTATATTTATTGTACTCAAGCACAAGTAGATCATCGTACGGACACGAGTTTCGATTTATTAACTCTTCGAGTCGCAAAAGTACTTAGATTAGAAAAATGATAATCCCTGATGTTGATATTCGTTGCAAGATTGGTTTAATACGATCGGAAGGCAGTTACTTATTGATTAAGTACTTACTGAATGAAATACAGATAAAACAGACTCAACAAAATGATCGAATATATTTTTGTTCTTCCACAATAGGGATAACACAAAAGAATAGCCACCAATTAATTCCAAAAAAATTTAATTCATTTTTGACTAAATTGACAGTTGTTTAAAAAAATATATATATTGTCATATTTCACATTTGAGATTCCTGTTTTTTAAACCAGTTTTTGTTTATTCTTTACTAAACAAAAAGTAAAATATTTTTAAACGACTTTTATTGAATAAAATTGTAATTTATTCAATATTTGGCATTCTTATTGAAATTTTGATTTTGATTATGAATATTAAAACTAAATATAATTTTTGAACTTTTAATTCAATTTTGGATTCTATAAAAAAAAATTGGTGTGTGTCTTCTACGTAAAGCGACCTCTACGTGATTTACAAAAATATGGGTAAGATAGTAGGGAAATATTAAATAATAAATCTATTAGGTTTACAAATACCATTTTCAAAAATTATTTATTTAATTGGTTGAAAAAGTGCCCGCTTCCTATTAATTTTCTTCCGAAAACATATTTTTCCTTACCCCAAGATATTTGGTCTTAGCCATAACACTATATCGACAAATATTTGACGAATTAAGTTTTTTAATCAATTTATAAATCATAGCTTTTTGCTGAAATTTTAATGTTAAAATATGTATGCATGATAGGCGAAAAATATTCGAAAAGATCTAAATAACACTCATTTTTTTGGTGTACTTAGATGTTTTCGAATATTTTTTAGCTACTATATGACCTTTATAGCTACTATATATATTTAATTTTCTACTGTATGTATACAAATTTTATAACTCCATCCATTCTTTCTTTAAACGAAAAACATTTTTACAAATTCTTTATAAAGTAAAAGGGTTATTACAATTTTTAGAAAAAAAATGCATAGCAAACAAATTTTCATGTTTTTAAAACAAATAATTCTTATTTGAAACATTTTTCCGTTAACTGTTTAGATTCACCACAATTTCCGATGAAAACTAGCTAATTAACACATAATAACTGCATATTTAATGTATTTTATGAATGCTGATGATTAAAATCAAATAACGACACTGTTGGTTGTTATCTTCAATTATTTTCATAAATATTGAAATATGGTTTTGTACAATGTGAGACAAAAGTCATAATGTAAATTGATCGCCATTTGTTAAAAATGAAAAAATTATGTTTGTGGTAAGAGATTATTTCAAGACATTATTTAATAACTGATAAAATATTGTAGAAAAATTATATCAGTCAAATAACCACTTCTTGAGTTAAAGTACGTTCCTACAAGACATCTCATTTCGTCATTTATAAAAATTGTGATATATGATGGTAAACAAATACTTGTTTCCGGGAAAACATTAATGTTTATAAAAATATTCAACAGTAAATATTGCGATTTTTATTATGCAGGCAAATGACCAGATCTAGATTGCGACATGAAGACAAGGGTCACTGTCCGACAACCTGGGGAAGGTTAGTCTTAGCAAGGATAAGGTAAGAAAACAAAATTTTTGAAAAGTGACGAACAACTAAAAATTTGGAGTAGTGATACCAATGTCTAAATTTTCGGATGGGTCATATAGTTTCCATACAATTACTCACACTGCACTTTGGTGTTTGTTTACAGCATTTTAGTGTTTTGTAGAAGCTAAATAATTTAATGATAGTCAAATGTGTCAAATGATGATGCTAAAAAACATTTCAAAGAAATAAAAATAATAAAATGATTAACGAATATTATCAAGGTCGTTTAATTAATTCAATCTACAATTCACGGCAGCGGTTTTTAATAACAGATAATAAAACTGATAATATTTAATATATTTGCTTTTGATTTTATTTTAGAACTGAATTTTAATTGATACAATAATAAATAATTAAAAAAACTGTATAAAATAAAATTTTTAATGATTTGGTAGAGATCTGAATATCTATGCCAACATTTGATTAGTGCTTAAAATATTTTCTTATTTAGCCCAAGAAGGCCTTTCCATCTTTGGTATACAATATAATTATATAATTTAAATACAACCAAAAACATTTCTATTTAATTGTATTTATTTTATAAAAAAGAAGAAAAGAACTTTTTGAGATAAAATAAGGTTGTAGTATTCCACTCTAATAGATGTACCTCAATCTGCTAGGTACACAATATTGACTATACGATTCAAGTTCAATGAACAAATATTAATATAATTATTACTTCTGTTATTAATATATACATACACATAACAGGTTGATTTCGATGCGGTACAGAATGGGACGGATGTCAAATTTAATTAAAATAGTTTTATTCAAAGAATATAAACGTTAATTTATTTGAAATTTTGAAATAATGTGACTTATTATTATAATTATTGTTTATATATTAACTATTATTGTGTTGTTGAATATTTTCAAAAATTCATTGATAAATAAATTGCTAAAGTTATACATAATTTTTATACTCGACATACATACAATATGTCAGAGTCTATTAATTCTAATCTAAAGTTTGTAACGGTTGAAAATATTGAAGCCACAAAAAGAAGTGTTCATAGAATCACCTAACTATTCCATTTCCACATGTATGTTCAATTTTTTGTTTTTCTTTTTTTAATTTCTCTTTTTAAAATCAAAATCATGAGAATCATCAATTTTAGTGGAGTCCAGTATGGTATAAATTGGCAATTGATTTAAAAATATTAACTGACCTTTCGTTTCTACCAAACTAGACATTTTGATTTAAAAACTCATTTTTCTGTTGTTAAAAATACGATAAATTTCTAACCTGTTAATAGCCATGCATAAATGAAATCAGAAAATACATAACCACAAATGATTATATTTTCAAAGACCCAAACTTCTTTTTCCTGACAAAGCCCCAAACTTTATGAGAGTTCAACCAATCTGAACCAATAATATCACAATAAACACAAGTTTAAACTTTAAATGTTTAGAATGTCGTTAGTGGTAACATATGAAAATGTAATCGTTATACCAAAAAAAAAAAAAAAAACATGTTTAGAGAATGTCTAAAATGTTCTATTCTATGAGGAACGCACAATTATTTTAAAGAGAAAAATTAAAAGAAATACAAAAAAATTTAATTATTTAACTTTTCAAACTAGGTTTTTTAGTTCAATTTTAATCTTACAAATTAAAAAAAAAAATCAGCTCGATTTTCACAAAATTTATGTATTCAAAATTCTTTCAAAGCTCCAAGCATAATATTCTAATAATACTACCGACCATTAATTTAAATATTAATTACTCCACTTTGAGTATAGAAGGACAACAAAATGATTTCAATATATTCGCCCTTTACAAACTCATTTATTAAAAACTGACTGTCTCATTCTCAGGTACGACGCTTAATCTATTAATGAAGAGGAATTTAGAAACAACTATTATTTTTTAATGTAGAAATTACAGAAATATTTTTTTTTCAAAATCACCTACAAATATTTATTTATTCAAACATATTTGTTTTCCTTGAATCCTCCAAAATGCACATGGAGATCACTACTTTATAGTTTATAATTTATATTTTTATATTCGGATGAAAATTTCAACAATAATAAAATGTTGTCAATAAAAAATGATTTTGTTTAACATATATTGAATATTTGAGAAACAGTCAATACTCATTCCATTGAGTATGGTGTGATATTTTGTATGTATTTTCAGTTCAACACCTCTTTAATAGACATACTTATACTTCATTAAACTACGGAAATAAAAAAAAAAATAAAAAAAATAAAATAAAAATTTATCTAATTATCTATGTCTACAAGTAAGTACTGTATTTATATGAATAGTTTAAATTATGATTATTATTTATTTTTAATTTAATTAAAATTGAAGTACAATTATGTTTCTAATAAAGAATATTCGAATGTAAACCAAGCAAGTTTTCTGAAATGCATAGATAATCCAAAGTATACAATAAATTTGTATAGAATGGTTCAGGACATATAGTCAATACATTAGGAGGTGGTAGTACAAATGAAAAACAATAAAAAATTTACAAATATGTGTCCAATATTTATAACTTTTTTTGACAATCGATAATATTTATGGGCAATGAACACAAAATCCAAAATGAAATCCAAATTTCATATTTATCGGTATATACATAGTTTCAAAATCGCTGATTACGATACTAAAAACGAATTTTCACAGTTCAAAAGTTAAATATAATATGATACGTAAATTTTCCAAGGAGTCGTTTAAGTTTTTTTTTTTTTTTCTGAAATTCGATATTTTGGTAGTTATTATGAAATTGAAATCGAATTATAAATTTGCGCGATATTTAATGTGTAATAGTTGAACGATTCAAGAACCTGTCCCCGATAATGGTAAGTCGCAAATAAGCAGGAAATTATAACAAGATTTTATCTTGTTAAAAGCATTTTGAACAATAAAAAATCCCGAATCTCTCGCGAAACTAAATTTGTGCCAGAATAATGAATGTAAAATCTTACTGTTTTATTACGAGGTTCCAAGAATTGAATATCTCGATCTTTCGATGGGACGTTCTTTAAAATATTTAAAAAAAAAAGATTTTTTCTCACATTGAAGATCAAATTTTGTGAAAACCCCAGGTGATAGAACAGTTTCGAGTTTGAATTCAAATTCAAAATCATTCAAAATATATCAAAATATAGATTACTTAGCATTGCTTGAGAAACGATTAAGTAGATTTAGAGACTTATATAATTTAAAATTATGGTATTAAATTAATAGAAGGTAATACTCTGTTCAATAAACGGTAATACTATGTTCGTTTTTTCGATATACGCCCAGATAAACTACGTAAAATCACAAAAATTCCTTTATTTTATGTGGTACAGCAAAGAAAAATTGAACCTAAAAATACAATATTAAGAAATCGCCGGTAATAATTGTTTTTAAATTTAGTTAATTATCCAACAAAGTTCGGACGGCGTTGAATAATGTACGACCTTAGTGTGTATATTCAGATGATACGAGAAATGTTCAGATGAAATTTTTGTCAAATTTAATTTTTCCAAGATAATTTTTATGTTAATTTATTTGTTCTATGCTATACTTTTAGTCAACATGTTTATTGAGTAAAAGTTGCTCAGTTTACCGACAATCTAAATTGCTGAGTTTACCAACAATCTAAATTTAAAAAAAATTGTATAATAGGGTTACCGCCTTTTTTACATTATAGCATAGAGGTAAATAAAATTATTTTAATTAAAAATGATATACACATTTTTTTTTCTACTAATATTATTATGATTCATTACATTCTGATAAATAAAAATTTTAATTCGTCTACACAATTGACGTGAACAAAATTTAAACAAAAAGTGTTCTTAATACTTTACTAAAGCGTATCGCATACACACCTTTTCAATTATCTGTGATTCAAAATGTGAGTTTTTCGTGAAAATATTCATGTTTTTGATCATTGTTTCATAAATAAATTTTAAAAGGAAAACCTCACATTTGAAATTTTGATTCCGTCCTGAAAATTGTATTTTTCGTCATTAATAATTAATTACAAGTATGATGTGTCAGCATACATCAAATTACGCGATAATTGAAAAAAAAACACCTAACCGCTACACAAAGTACATTAATTTAACAATAAAGCCAATGAATTAGTTGAAGTTTGGCTTTTAGATTATAAAAGTGCATTATGATGTGAGACGGTTAATGGATGCAACACTAATCACAAGTGGAAAAGTAATGCCAAGTATTATTCAATTTTTATGATAGTATATTACCCCCCTCCCCTAAAAGTCTTGTAACTACCATTTGGTTTCAATAAATGCGTAGTTCGTCAAATTATTTAATAGTCGTTAATAGCGTTGGCCGCAAAAGCATATTTTAAGATCTTTATTTAAACCCGGTAGGTTAAGTCACGATTTAAAAAAATCTACGATTTAGCCACTGATATCATGAAGCCACTAATATTTTTTTTTAAAGAGGTCCATGTTTTGATTTAAGCCCAAAATATATTGAGAGTTAATTTATTCAGTAAACTAACAGTGAGGACTTGCCATAATGAAATTAAAACACTTTTTTGAAACTAACACTTTTAAACATTAAGACCAGCTGATAAGTTGTCATTCACCGATATCGTGGACCAACAAATTTTTTTTGTAAAGAGGAAGATCTCAGCTTCAATTGCAACCGAAATAAAAGAATATATTCCAGAGGTTAAATAATCTATGAATGTATAGACTTCAAACAATGCCTGAATAGGGTAAGATACATACCAGGTTTTTGTCAACCTACATTTTGAACTCTATGTGAGTAAAATACGACACTAAAAAACAAACCGGAAATGACAATTTTTTACTTTTTCATCATCACTTCCACATGGCAAACACCAATTCTACTTAATTTCAACTCTCGAAAAAAGAGATCATATGAAAATTCATACAATAAAGTGATATCCACATAGGAGGTTTAACAATGGTCTTCATTTAGGAAAATTGAAGAAATAACTCTTGACTATACAAAAATAAACGACATTAAAATAATATTTAATCGTAGTCCTATTTCTTATTTTTTTCAGCCACAGAACATATTAGTCACAATAATTTCCATTATTTCTTGGACATATTAGTCATAACTATATGAGCGAAATTTTATATAAAATATTTTAAGTTTTTATTATGTTTATAATATGATTTTTTCAATTTGAAGGTAAAGACAGGATTGAATTTTTACATAAGAGTTCGATAATTTTTGAATTATGGTTTTTGTCAAACCAGTTCTTGAAAAATTCTTCATTCTACTCTGCCATTATGTTAAAAAATTAAATTAATGGATTTTAATTCTTAAAGAATATATGCCATATGATGACATAAAAGGCTGTAAGAACTCGAATTTTCGTATTAATTAGTTTCTATCGATTTGTTAATCACTTTGATCAGGTGAAACTAAAAACGAAGAGATGAAGTAAAAACTAAAAACAAAAAAAATCGGATTGGAAACAATTAAAATTATTTGAATTTTTAGAACGATAAGTGATTTTAACTTATTCGAGCTATTTGATATTTAATAAAAAAAATAAATAAAATCTTATTTGAATTTTCCCTTCTACTTTTTGTAATCAAAACGGATATACATTATTTTAGTATTTTTAGCTTTATTAACTTCTTTTATACACTATCCCTAAATTCGACTAAATGAATGGAAAAATAGTAAATTTAAATACTATACATAAATTTTTTTTTATAAATTTTAACAAATATAATATAAGAATTATATTAAATTATATCATAATGTAATACTTTTTTAAAATATATATTTGATAAAAAATTATTAAAATCGTTAATTAATTTTATTCATTTATTAACTATTGTTTATAGTATACTTACAAATTAAAAATATTCTCGATAGCCGAAGAATCGAACGTACCTGAAACAAAATACATTTGATTAATAATATTGAATAGAATTCTGCTGATTATGATTCAGAACGATTGATAAGAAAGAGAGTGTTCACAATATACTCAATTTGCGATCAGTTTTCGTGCTCATAAACTTCTTAAATTATGTACTCAATTAGTCGCATCTTTGCAGCGGTATCAATGGACTGTAAATACGAAAAGTTAAATAAATGAATTAATGTTTAAAAATACCATTTGTATTCATATACCCTCGTACATTCAATATTGAAACTTTTTATGAAATTTTGGATACTTTTTAAAATTCTAAGATGAAGCTTTATAATATAAAAATCCATATTTACTTTTTGTTATCGAACACTAAACGGTAAGTAATTTTTATGGGTCAAATTTTCGATATCGAGTTTTTAATGGAATAAATACGTTTTAAGTTCAAAAATGATTTATAGAAATCGGTTTCCCCCTGTCAAATTTTTTTATATTTAAGCTTCGGCTGTTCCAAGGACCAAAAAATAAGCTAAAATATTTCTCTGGGAAAATTCAAACATTCTACATATTCTAATTCAGTTATTAGTATTTTATACTCGACATATATATCATATTTCAGAGTATATTATCACCTAATTAATCAATTTCAGCATGTCCGTCAGTCCGTCCGTCAATCTGTTTATCATCCAGATAATTAAAAAACTAAAAGAGGTATACTGATAAAATTTTGATGACATATAATAGGTATAAAAAGTGAGTTTATGATCGTTAGTATTATCGAACCATTGTATTAAATGGATCCATAACATAGCTTATACTTTAAAAGATTTTAAAACAAAATTTGATAAAAACAATTTTTAGAAAAATTTTCTAGATTTGCGACAATTTCAGCTCAAAATTAGCTAATAAGCACATATATTTGCAATATCCATCTTATAATTATGATAACTGTATGGACTGTATACTTTATTATACTGAGTATTTTATGAATGCTAATGATTAAAAATCGATTAAAAATTGATATTGAACCATGTGTCGAGCATCTAAACAGTTAACTATGTGATTTGTTATCTTAACTTGTAATTTATATACTAAAAACATTATATTAATCAAAACATTAAACAGTTTTTATACTAATAGTTTTGTTTCTTGATTCGTTTATTCATACAAAATAAAAACTTAGTTCAAGTATATAGTAGTAAAATAAAGTTCTGTGACGCGTTTTAGCTTATTTTAATTTTTGAAATAATTAGTATTTCTTACTAATTTTTTTACTAATTAATTTATTGAATTAAAAAAATTATTCCAATAATTTTTGAGACATTAAGTTTTTAATCAGAAGATACAACGATAAATTTGTTAAATATAAATTGTATATCATATCTATTTGTCACAAATGTAGAAATGGATTAATTTTTACAAGCATATTAACTTTACTTTTTATTTTATCATCTATAATTATGCAAATAATAAAAACTTACAAATATGCTTATTATAGTTTAACAAATAATTATAGCTAACATAATAGAAGTATTCAATACTTCTTACAGTGTTCTTGGAGTTGAAATAATGATTCAAATTATGTACTGAAAATATAGCACTCGAAGAAAAGTAGTGAATAAAATTATTTCAGAAAAGTGTTGACTATGTTCATGTCCTAACTATCCTGATTTCTTCTTCATCAAAATATCCAGTGTAAGTTGATTTTAAAATAAGTTTTCTAGATTTGAGTATGGTACGGAAAAAAAGTAAATAAGTTTTCACCAAAACATATTACAAAAAAAGCTATTTATGTATGTAAAAGTATACATTCAATAAAACTTAACTGAAGACATCCCCACTATCGAAATATTAAAAAAAAAGAATATGAAATACATCAATTTACTTACAATAAATTATTACATACATACATTTATGTGTATTGCCTTTGTTTCTATATATACTGCTTGTATTACTGTAATATGTTTATATGTATGTATACAAATTGTAATATTCTATATATGTGTCAATTGACATTGATTTTTGTATGTAAAGCTGAACGAAAAACGATATGTATATGTTTCGTATAAACAACAAAATAGCTCATTTAGACAAAGACAAAGAGAGAAAGCAGTAACTTTTGAAAACAGCTGATAACCTTATTTGACTTTTTTTCAAACATTGACTACAAATTTCAAAATTTTTAAAATAATATAAAGGTATATCAACTAAGCACTAAGCATTTTCTAATATGATAACTTTTGAATTGGATCGTGAAATGATCTAGTTGAAAGGAAGTGGAACAAACTCGCTTTATAGATTTCTTTTCTCGATTTTATTTTCTAGGTTTCATTGAGAAGAAATGAATAAAAAATTCATAAAGCCACAAATTCAATCATTCCACAAAATATTTTATTTAATGGTCACCATAACACAACATTTATCTTCAATAAATTGTGAACTATTAATAAAACTTTTAGTTTTATTAAAATCAGAGAAAATCAACTGAAACATTTTATGATTTCATAATAACAAGAGTGACCAACCCAAATTATTTTCGATGTAATGACTCAACTTTTTTTTAAACAAAACTTTAACATATAAACAAATATTTATTTAGATGACAAGCAAAAATAATTTGATAGTGATTTTATATACCTTTTCTAATTTATAGATGGGTACGTACTGGCAGTTTGTTTAAATCTCACGATCAATACAAAATACTCTAGTCCTATTTAAGATCACTCAGATTGAATTGGTTAGTTTGTTAGAGAACAACTCACCATCTGAAGGAAATGATTAATACTAAAGAGAATGTCAAAAATATTAAAGCATTCTTGACAACCTATTCCAAAAAACGAATTTTTTATGTTTGTGCCTTTTGGTTGACTTGAAAATTCCATCGAAAATGTTATCATAAAAGTAACTTCAATTAAACACAAAAATGTTTGCATTCCCATGAATCTAAGATGCATGTACTGTAAAATTTTGCTCCTGTATGATGCTACTTTTAGACTTAAAACATGCAAAAATTTCAATACATTTATTTTGGCTTTTGAGTTATCGTGATAAGGGTTGGCTGATTTGTTGATTATAAGAACATTTATAAAAACAAATTTCACGGTTTGAAGATTATATAGCAAACAACAATTCTTTTTTTCAATTATTAAACAGCTGATTTTGTTAAATCAATATCTTCATGTTCTTAAATGTTGTTGGGCAAGACTAGGGAAGCGTTGATCTGTTCGGAATAAGAGAATAAGACGTATGGAAATTTTATAGGAGCCCACTGACGTTTCTAGCAATCGTGTTCATCTGAAAAGAAATCGGATTTACGAGTAAGTAAGCATTCTCCACTTTAAACTGTTGACGCAGAAACATTTCAAATACATAGGAAATAGAGAAAAAGAACAAATCTATGTACAGGTTTATATGATTATGAAACAAAAAATATTAGATTATCTTTCAATTATTATTAACTGAAAATAAAAACTGGTATGCGCAATATTTCCAACAATTTTTTAGGCGGCATACCAGGGTATTTTGAAATTAACATTAAAATGTTAAATATATCAAAATATTATTTTGTTAGAAGGAACTAAGTAATACATGAATACTAACAAAATTAAATTCATAAGCCAGCTCTGGGTAGCTGGTAGCTTTATGATTAAACTCGAGGCAAATAATTTCACATATAAAATAAACCAACAAGCAATGTGCGCATTATGCGCAAAAAACAACCCAGTTCATGTTAGAATACCAAATAAATACCTATTACTGAAAGCACTACCTCGACCAGTATGTCTAAAAAATATAAACCCGATAATACAACAAATAAATATACTGAAGGATTAAACTCATGAAAAAATTACACAATATATTTTATTACATAAGCAGGCAACGTTTTAAAAATAAGAAGCTTCGTATTAAAAAATAAAACAAAATAAAAATATAAAATAAGTTATAATCAGCCCTCTCTCTTCAAACCATACCTAACCACTAAATTTGCAGGTAGTAATTAAATTAATTTGACTATTTACCTCCATTTGTTTATCTTTCATTCAAATTTCTGCAACTTCTTTATTCTTTATTTTCTATTATTGTAATTATTTAACTATACTATCATATTATTTACTATATTGTTATTGCTACCAAACTTTACTGCAAGCTTTACTGCAAACATAATTTATTTCTATTCAATTCTATTCCAAATTTAACATAAAAATTCATCAAATAAAAAAATACTTCTGATAACAGAAAATTTTTACCTCCAATCTCACCCTACAAATAGGTATGCCAGACTTTACCGGCTAAAAAATTGGTCAGTCGGTTTTTTTAAACATTTTTAAAACTTAGCATCAAACTAACTAAGAATGATGAAAATCTGCGATGATGTTAAAACTTAATTGCTATTTAATAATGCATAATTTATTTATTTATATTTTGGGTCAAATCCGTGATGAAGTAGCTTTCAGAATTGACAGCTCCTCCTGTTCTCATCCCATCAGTTTTTATATATATTTGAAATTGTAAAAGTGTTTCTTTACGATTATTCAAAAATAGTTCTAGATACTTTAAATAGTTATTTTTAATAATTAACAAAAAGGCACTTTTATGTAAAATGTTTAGCTCTGCATTTTTCACACTTTTTATTCTAATACTTTCCTGTTTTTGAAACTGAACTTTTATCCTTTTCAAAAATGTAATATCTAATAATGTACAGGGTTGATGCCTGCCAGAGTGTGGTTGCCTACCACTATACTAGCTCTCAGTCTAATATATACTCATCTACAAATGCAGACTATATACGTAAAGACGCATTGAAACTCTTAACAATCAATGATGCTATATGTTAGTATGTATTGGAAACATCACAAATCTATGTATGATCTATGTATGGAAGTCATCAGTACATGGAGGATATTTTGGATAGCGAATAGGAATGAATAAAGTTTACTGTCAAAACAACACCAAAAATATAAAACGATATTTATTAATTTGAATTATAAGAAATGTTATGTGTCATTTATTTCTATTCAAGTTGATAAAAAAATAATGTAAATTTATCTCATAAAAATCGTATAAATAGTTTTGTCATTATATCGGTAGCAAATTTTGAGTATAGTTCTTAATGTGTACAATATTGTGTTATTTGTTTAAGAGATTGTAAAACATAAAAAAATTTTAAGTAATCTTCATACGTAATAAATCAATAATCTTCAATAATCAGTAATAAATAAGTAATCTTCGTACGGTAAAGTTTGTTTCTCTAAGTAATTAAACAAAAAAAAAAAAAACTTTAAATTAAAATCATTCGGTGATGATAATTTTACTTCACAAACAAAAGTTATATACTTAGAATAAAAATAATTGGAGCATTCCGTCTGTATGCAATCTACTCGCGATCAACCCTTCGTTCCGGCGATATATCAGCCTCCTTTAATGGTGTTGAAATTTCAATCGACAATACATATTTATCAAGTATTAAAGTTCGTATTTTGAGAAACTTGATTTAACATAAATGACAATCAAGCTATTTAATTTCTGGTTGTGCATCGAGTTATTAGAAGAATAACCACCTTTGTCATGTATACGTCAACCGAAAAACTCGCACCGTCAGAAAACACGCCTGGGCATCAGCAAATCGAAACCTTGGCGTTAAAATTCACCCCCATGACCAGATAATATAAGATGGATTGCACCAGATAATTTAAAATCGCTAATAACATTATATATATTTCAAATGTCGAAGGTGACGTCCAGAATATGATTGAAACCAGCTACAGTACGTGGTGAAAATTGCTCACTGATGGGCTGCCTTGCACCAAACCAATCGATAACGATGAAAGTAAATATATTTTCCCCCACAATCAAACATACCAGGGTGTCCTCAAATATGTAATCATCAAGCTGAAGTAGACTCTAGTCGCTTCCACCCTCGAAGAAGAAGGTTAGGTTCGCGCTATTGTACGTAATTCACCAGCTTCAACCACTTGTTCGTCGTCGTGAAATGAATGGTGGTGATTGTTTATTAGAGTATATAACTGGTCATTATTTGCTTCTTGGGGCCAGATTAATTTAATCCATTACACAGTTGAGAGCATATGAAGTTCCTCGAACAAAAGCTATCCCAAGAAGAACGTTTCAATCTAAATTGCTTCCATCCTAAACTCACTCTGTAAGGTGATTCTGTGCATGATATTATAAATCCAAAAAATTATGAATAAAGATGATGTTGTTTTCTGTTTTTCTTTTGTGTCGTTTTTACAATTCTACCACGTGATCCATGTAGGGCTATATCCTTGTAATAAGCGCCACTTAAAACAATTTGGGGAGTTATAAAATACAATGCATTTAATACTAGAAGAGTTTAATACTCGATATATGATTTAGTATCAATGAATTTTTTTAATCAATAGCATTTAAATCCATTCTATAAATACATATAGAATAATAATACATACATATAAATTTGACCTTAAATTATTGCGAATCCAAATAATTTACCGAAAAATGATTTCAGTAAAAGTTGTTTCGTTTTTCAAAATAAACATTTTAGTTATTGAATTTTTCTTTTTTTTTTTTTTATAGTTTAAAATTTGGGTCATGGATCCAATGCACCAATCAATTTGAGTTATCTTGATAACGGGCGGACGAACAAACGGAAATGGACAAATTAAATTCATGGATTCTGTGAACACTTATACCAAAATTTTGTTTATGCGGTCAAAATTTGGTAGCATTCCGACAAAATTTATTAAAAAAATAATATACTCTGACATATTCTAAATAGGTCGAGTATAATAATATTATACAAATATAAAAATGATATAAAATAATGAGACACATCAAAAAACACTTGATCTAAAATTACTCGGAACAAAATCCCTCCGACAAAAAACACTCAGTAAAAAAACGTTTATCAGTGCCAAAACCACACAGTACAAAAACTTATCCATAAAAAATCATTCCATTATTAAGCAGCAATGTTTAAACAATTATTTTTTGGTTGTAATGTGAATAACCTGTTCCTGTTGTTTGGTTCTAATATTAATAATATACCTGTCATTTATCATATACTGTTCGCCACGAGTTCCAAAAATCTTTCCTGTTACAAAACGATGATTTAAAATGTATTTTCCTATGATACGTAATAACCTTACGTATAACTTGTGATTGAACTACCCACAATTTAATTTGAGTCGAGTTAGTATTGGTCTGCAGGTTTTATGGCTCTTACGTTCAAACTAGAATTTAACTACCCAAGTTATATTAGGAGACGAGTTTACATGGGTATGCGGGTTTTTAGTCCTTAACACATGGAATGAAAAGTCCCGCGCCTAACAAAGATAACACAGTTTTTTTGCTTCAAAATTAGCTTTATTCATCAACGTAATCTACATCAAGAGGAACGCAATCATTCCAGTCCACTGCGTTCTGAATCATCGGTGTCTCTACGACCACGTTTGAAGTCAGCAAACCAACTTCTGACTTCTTATTGTTGTTTCTGATGGAGCGGAGTCCCCATAACACTTTTCAAGCCATTGCTTCGCTTGAACGGTATTTTTTCCAATCAAGAAGCAGTGTAAAATTAAAACACGAAATTGTTTTTGATTCATTGTTTTGAAAATAACAAAAGTAGCGTCACTCTTAGCACAATAACTCATAAACTAATGAATAGAATATCATGAAATTTTAACAGCAGTCTTTTGAAGGTTAATATTAACTGAAAAAAAGGTAACTGCAATAAAACTAGCAACATCTATGTGTTAGGCCCGGGACTTTTCAGTCTATATATTACATCCAAGTCGTTATTAAAACATCCAAGTGATATATGCGGTAAGGTTAGTACTTTCAAACTGTGATTAAACTACCTAGTGATATTTCGAGTCCAATTAGTATCAGTATGCCAGTTTTTAGGGCCCTTACATTCAACCAGCGATTACACTACCCAAATTATATATGAGGTCTGTGGGCTTTTGGACCCTAACGTTCAATCTGTGATAAACTATCGAGCCGATGGAGGCAGCTAGAGACAGTTATTAATAATTTGACGTTTTGAGAGTACAAATTTATTAAAAGTAAAATTATATTATTGAAAACATTATATGAATTTACTTGATACCTAAATTGTATATTAAATGATTGTTTATGTTCTAAAGATAAATTAAAGAAGATAAAACATACTTTTCTTTACCACCTTGTGTAAAAGGATTTATTACCAATTAATGAATTCAATCAAAAATGTTGTACTCAAATACAATATGTAATGTATGTAATAACGATCTTGTAATCATTATATATAATTTAGTTGAATGTATAATGATCAAAATGAATGTTTAAACTGTTAATCAAGTACGAATATCCAATCAAATATTATATTCTATATAGAACAACCTACTTTACCTAGCTGTGTACAACTTAACATGATATTCACATTCGTTTTATTTTACTCCCTTTAAGAAGAAATAACGTGAATAAAAACATTTTTTTAAAGAAATAAGTTCTAAGTGCCATTTTTGACTGAATATTGTTCTTTGCATATATTTATATTGCATTTACACCTAGAATATAGTGAAAAACTAGTTCTTACAAAATTCAGCACGTAGTTTACTATTTGGTTAAAATTTTTTTCAATTTCCATCGTTCGAAATATATTTTAAGGCCATTAAATGCCCTTCGAGTACCTCCAACCAATATTAATAATAACAAATTTCTTTGTTTTAAGATACAATATCTTGTACAAAGAATCTACTTATCATTATTGATATAATATAAATACAATAATTCAAATCTCTAAAATTAAAAACAAAAATTACATTGTCGTATTTAAAGTGACAAAAATAAAATATACATGAAGTACAAAATAATGAAAAGGAAAACAATAAATAATAAAAAAATAAATAAATGCCTATCAAAAATATCACAGAACATTGATAGAATAGCAATTTAATGCGGTAACTCATTAAGAACGAACGCTCTTGAGTACAGTACAGTTTGGAGGGAAATGAAAATCTTTTTGGCTTAACTGATGTCTCTACTAATTTCAAGCAATTCTTGGAGGCTTGTATGTGTGGCCCATCCCACAGAAGATAGGAAGCATATTCTCTCATATGAATAAACACACAAGTAATAGATGCTACAAATCTTCAGTGGTGTTTAGATTACAGTTAGACTCAGTGTCAACAACGAAAATAATCCTGCCGAATAACAGTCTAAAACTAGTCCGTCCACATGTACGCAATTGACAAAAAAATCCTCAAAAAATAAAATTGGAAGACTTGATGTTAGGTATGCATATCCTTCCCAATGATGTTCAGAGTTATGAATAAGGTTATAGCTGTAGGATTTAGCTCTGTCTACATATTTGAAATATAAATGATTCGCTTAGCACTAATTATATTATTTATATATAAGATAAATTCATATCTAGCCAATCTATTTCCATATTAGCGGGGAACATAATATTCAATAATTGCCATACCCAATTATACTTGTGTGCCGTTAATTCAAAGGTGTTGTTGGGTGTTCGGTAACCTACAGTTACTTAATTTTTGTACGCTTCTCCAGAATAATTGCGTGACATGGAGCGCGTTGATAGCGATATGTCAGTTTCAAGGCGTATGAAATAATTAGGTGTATGTCGGGGCAGTTGAAGTAGCACTTTAAAAAAATTTATCTAGACTACTTCTCTTTCCTCAAGATAGCGCATAGTCCACACTGGCGCACAAGATACACACTTCAAGTTAGCTTAAGTTGATGTAGATGCACTAGTCGCAATTCTAGCCTTCCGAATAAACTGTGTGCAAGTTCCATAAAAAACCAAGGAATTGGAAAATGGTACTCCAAGGTAATTAAATTTACCGACAACATCACTTCTCTGCGCACCACATTTAAAAATTTCAATCTTATTAATAAATCCACCCCTGCGAAAAATCAAAATTTTTGACTTAGAGAAGTTAATGGTCTGTTTATTAGTTTGTGCATACTCATGCAAGATTTCCAGCTTCCTATTTAAGTTGTGACAACTAAGCCCAAAAATTACTAACTCGTCTGCGTAGAGCAACAGTAACAAAATATTGTAGTCATCTATTTTCAGAAGACTGAATTCCGTGGTATCGAAAAAATGTTTCGAAATCGTTAAGGAATATTGCAAATAGCCAAGAGGTTCGTGATTCTCTTTGTAAAACACCCTCTTTTAAATAAAACGCTTGTCTTAATTCCATTGACTCTAACCCGGAATGTTATTATGCCACTATATTTGGTGGTTTACCGAACGAATGCTCGTTTAAAATCTATGCCACATATATCCTTTTTTAGGGTGTTGTAAATATCAATAAGCTTTCTGAACTATGATTGATTGATTTTCAATTAGAATGGCAGTTTCATCAGTCCAATGTGATAAATGTTCCAGTAAAATGTTTGTAAATAGTTTTAGGGTGCTATTGTATAGGGCAATTGAAATACACTCATCGGATTTTCTCTTAGGTCTAACCGAATTACTTCGTTTCCAAAACTAACAAGTGTTTTTTACAGAAGATAATTTGTAGATATGAATTGACTTCTTGTACTGACTTCTTGGAGTATTATACCGATATCTCATTGAACAATAATTTTATATAATTGGATTTCTAACCCAAATAGTCAGTAGCAGAAGTCCTGCAAAACCCGTTATGTCTCTGTTTATACTTGACTTTAGGCTTAGAAGCTCATACCACCAACTGTTATCAAATAAAATTACATCATCTATATACAATAAGATTTATATTTGTCTTCCACCAATACACGATGGTGTGGTAATTACATCTAATTATAACATTGAGATCGCTTATGTGTACCAAAACCTGAAGAGCAGAATGATAACATGACAGCATAATTTTTTTATTCCTTTATTAGTATTAAAAAATTTTGTTTTTTCCCCATATGATTTCTAAACGCCTCAATGAGCGTCTTTAATACGTGCATGTTGTCTAATGTCTCATAACCAGTCGTAAATCCTGAGTGTATCTAGTTCAAAATTCCATTCCGAGAGTATCACTCACATATTTATTCAGCGAAAAGCCTTGTATACGGTTTGGCAATGTTTAACATAAGAGTTATTCCACGATAATTATTCTTATAATATAATTTAAGTTCGTCGTGTAATGACGGACTAACGTTTTGCTATTATTCTAATAAAACAAGGAAAAGGTGAAGAATTTAATACCAAGTAAAACACGGAATATGTGCCGTGTTCGATAATCTGAAAATTGGTATTTTTAATCATTTTCATAAAACAGACATGTTTTTCATTTTCTACAAAATGATATACCAAAAAATGAATATCTGTCAAGTATGTTCATGGGCACACATAAAAATTTTCTAAATCTCTTGAAAGGCAGTACCCCACTTATAAAAATAATCCTAGGCTAAAACTTTGTTAGGCTAAGCATAATTTAGCCGCATAACTAATCCACCTATTAATTTATGAGGTGTAATTATAAATAATAATTTATACTTATGTAAGCTTGGTGCATTAGTTTTTCAACGGGTAATTTTCTTGAAGTAATAATATTAAAACAACATTTAGCTATCTAAAAATATTTACTGATTGAATCTCATATGAAGTTGTATATTATTAAATAGTCATCAGTATTTTATAATTATTATTGCAGATTTACAAAGCTTTTCAAAAATGTTGCTACAATTCCTATATTGATATTTGATACATTATGTTGATACCAAAAATATGTATTCGAAAAGTATATTTTTTTTTTTTTGATTTTTCAAAAAATATATATGAAAAATATTTTTACCAATCATTATAAATTATAAAAATAACTTTAAACTTTGTACAAGCCTTTAAGTGTTCTTGAACTTTTAACAAAAACTTTTAAGTACTTTCTTTATCCTTAAAATTAGTGTTGACAATACTATGTGCTTATTCAAAACCTTCTATTTAAAATGAAGAGAATTTATATCTTGGGAACGCAAAATAATAATTTTTCCTGTATAAATCCTGCATATTTCAATATAGCAACTTATGGAAATAATAACTACACTAAACAACAAATAATATGATACATTATCACTACTAATAGAAGAATTAAATTAAAACTCTATTCAGATAAATTATTAAGTGTTCCAAATATCATTAATTTTTGTATACTGATATATATACAACATATATTAATATATTATATATTATATAATAATAATAATATACTCATAATAATATATGAGTATATTAATATTAGCCAAAAGTTTATAACGCTAGAAAATATTGACCGCACTAACAAAATTTTGGTATAGGTGTTCAAAGAATCATCTAATTAGTCAATTTTCGCATGTCCGTCCAGTAATCCGTCATCAAGATAACTCAAAAATGAAGAGATAGCGAGTTCAAATTTTAGTGATGTACTTCGGCCATAAAAAGTTAGTTTCAGAGTTTGTGAATGAGCAATATCGCTCCAATGGATCCAGTGGATCGATTGCGATCCATGACCCAACTTTTGAACCATTAACGATTGAAGAAAAATTTAAAACACAATTATAATCACAATAAATATTATTATATGTGTGTATAATTTTATGGACTGTATATTTAGAGTATTTTATGAATGATTATCATTAAAAACAGTTCAAAGATTGATACGAAACCATTTCTCGAGTATATAAACAATAAACTGTTAGTTGATATCTTTACTTGTAAAATTAAAATTTAGTAACATTACAGACAAAAAGACAGTATGTATGGGTTTTGTAATACTTTGTACACTCATACCAGATTTTTGGTATCCAACTTCAAAACATATGTCATGTACAGCATAGCATCGTTAGGGCTTGGAATGCAACTGCAACAATTACAACTGGTCAAAAATACTATCTCTACAATATTTGATTGAAGAATGGGAAGACGACTTCTTATTAAATATAGTATTCTTTGAGTAAATTATGTATAATTGCATTTTGTTAAGTATTTGATCCAGCAAATTACGCTTACTTATATATTGATTATAAATAACGTCAATTCATATAAATGATAATATTTTCATACAAATATTATTCCTCGGTCCTGCTGCTTGCCCATGTTAGCCTAGCCTGCTTGATCACAAAATTATTCGAAAACTTTAGAAATTTAAGAGCTATTTAGGTGCTTGGTTACTCTATTTCGGATTTTGTTGCTCAGCCCTACCAGCGTAACACTAGATATCATTGCATATTGAACACATACAATCATTCTTTGACATTTTAATCACAGGGTTAACGAAAGAGGACAAAACCGATCGCGATAGATCTACTTTGATCCTATTATACGCATGGTCAATCAGCGTAACTCATATTTATTTAAATTGGAATGACGTGAAAGACTTATAGAAATTTTTAGAAAAATATTTATTGTGAAAGTATTGTTTATAACACAGCAAAGAATCTTTTTTATATGTATACAATATATCAGAATATACTAATTATATCTTAAAGTTTATAACGGTAGAAAACATTCAGCGCAATAACAAAATTTGGTATACTCGTGAAAGTATCATGTTATTAGTCAATTTTCACATGTCTGTGCGTTCGTCCGTCCGCCACCAAGAAATACAATAAAAGATAGCGAATTTTTTTGATCCAATGGCAATCCATGATCCAAGTTTTGAACTCTTAAAGATAAAAGATAATCAAAAGAAAAAAAAATGATAGTTAAGTCAATTAAAAATTAAAAGGACCACGAATAAGCCCAATCGTTCGGAAAATAAATAATTATACAACTAGGAATATATAATATCAGATATCCTTAAAACCTTTCAAATCGTGTTCTAAGGGTCATTTAATGTGGGTGTATGGTAAAACCACCCTTCTTCGTTAAGAATCCAGGCAGTGCACCATGGACTTAAAAGCTTTTTTTGCTCAAAGCCGTAAATCATGTTCTAGAGGTTATTCAAGGGATTTATAATACACCCCACCTTTGTCCATTAAATTTCCAATGAATGCACCGTGGGCTTAAAAACCGTTTTGAAATCATGTGAGGTTTTGACTTTGCTTATAAGCCTTTTTCAGAAGAAAATTGCCTACACCGGTAAAAAATGCTACTTTACTGTCTGGATATGAAATACACTGTTACCCAAAGTCATAATGATAAAGCAATTTCTACAAATAATTAAATGTCTATACATATTGGAGTTTCTTACCCTGTATATGTCGAAGTTGAATTTAACAGCCTATATTAACCTAATTTTAAATAACTAAGTTGAATTAAATTAGATTTAGCACAGTTTGACTTGATGATTTGTGTTGTTCGCATTGGAAGGGGAATTACAAAAAATCCGGACGGATAATAAAATGAATGAAATTATTGTGTTTGTTGCAACATATACATATATAAGTAAGAAATATATACTGTACTACTTTTGTTTAATCTACAAATAGTAATAGACTAGGTGCCTAAAAGTATAACATACCATTTATGCGACAACAAATTTGTATATGGCTTAGTTTACTATTAGTGTGACAACTTATTCCTCTACAAAAATTCTGAATGGTAGGCAGTGTTCTTTTTCAGAACTCATAAAAGTTTTGACTGCACTCACAGTCGTCAAATTGACAAATATCCAATTTTTTGTTATTATAGTAGGAAAACTATTCAGTAACAAATTGTTTTCTCCGGTACGAGATAAAACCAGTTGCCAGTTTTTGCTTCAGTACGGAACACACCCGAATAGTTTTCAGACCTAATTTAACATAATTACGCCACAAGTTGATAATGTTTATAGAGCCAGATCCCAGGGCCGCCAGATTTTCTCACTTATAAAATGTGTAGTAGAAAATAACACTTTTTTTTTTAGTTTCAGGGATTATTTATATGTATAAGTCAAAGAATAATTGATTTTCCATTAAATTTCCAAATCCATAATACTGTCAGCCACTTTCTATAGACGAAAACCTTTGCCAGATGCTTTAAATCTCTCAAAAATAAAATTCTTTTTATATTCCCAGTCTACATTTTTATGTATGATACTCAAGAAATTTATTCAATAAGTAAGGATGTTTAACCCCAACGATTGGTCTAACAGCTCACAGGCAGTATTGAAATAATTCTCGGAGTATCATACATAAAAATGAAGACAGTGAATATAATCAAGATTTTTTTTGTACTTTAAAGCGTGTGGCAAAGGTTATCGCTAATAGAAAATATTTGGAAGTATAGATTATGAATTTTAATCACACTATCAATATCGTTGAAGCACCATTAGGGCATGTTAAAATTTTAAGGAGTGTATCAATGATATGATATGCTTATGAGCACCGTGACTATAAACCAAGCGATATAAATGAGGTAGAAATTAGATTCAATTAATAGGCAACTACGGTAAGCACCTATAAATTCATTCATTTCAATTATAAAATAAAACGTTTATTATATGTTTTATGTAATTGTAATTGGGAATTACACATATAGTTGTGTATAGATGTGTGTACAGAAAACGTAATCATATTATTAATTTTATGTTGATTATAATAAGTATTTTAGTTAGTTCAAGTAGATAACTAAAGACTGCAATGTCAATGGAATGTTAAAATGTTTGTATGAATACAATGGTATAAAGAGTGAGTAGGTAATATTATGTTCATTTGAACTTGTGTAGGATGTTTAAGATATACAATATAGTTTGGTATTACCGCATTTATTTTAAGGATTTCGTATCATATAATAATTTTACAATACCATAGAAAGTTAGAAATTTTGTAAATATTCTATAATCAAATGTATAAAAATGGTTGTCCTATGCGCCTTTTAAAATTATCCTAAAAAATTGAACACATGTCTACGATAAGAGACAATTCGAAAATAATTTTTAGTAGCCTTGGGTAATATACTACAGGAAAAATTAGCACACCTTCTATTGGTATTTTAACTTAAAAAGTGTGCATCTAGAGATTCGCTAATTCCCACTCTAGTTCTAATAGATTCAGAAAATATTTAGAAAGAAAGATTTTGAAAAAAAAAAAAAAAACTTTAAATGACCGCATAGAATAATTTCAGAATAATTCTTCAGAATAGTTCTAATAGATTCAGAAAAGATTTAGAAAGAAAGATTTAGAAAAAAAAACTTTAAATGACCGCATAGAAATAAATGTTTCAACAATACAATATATATATATATATATATATATATATATATATATATATATATATATATATATATATATATATATATATATATATATATATATATATATATATATATATATATATAATATATATATATATATATATATATATATATATATATAATATATATATATATATATATATATATATATATATATATATATATATATATATATATATATATATATATATATATATATATATATATATATATATATATATATAAAGTATCTTCTAGTTCTGAATATTTTATAATTTTCAAGCGAAATCTTTAAGAAAAAAATTATTAGTTTTTCTCCGTTGAATCTGACTTAAAATGGAAAACATTATTTTATCCTTAATCTGTGAAAAAAAAAAATTTATTCGAAAATGCATTATTTAGATTTGTCTGAATTCGAACTTAAATACAACACATTAATGACAATACATATAATTAAGTAATCTTTAATGTAATTAATGTAATTATAAACACAATACGTATCATTAAGTAATAGGTATAATTAATGTAATAATAGTTACAATACACTCTATTTTCTATTAAAGTTTCTTATAAGAAAGATTTTGGGGAGACTCCCACACATTAGGAATGTTCTGTATGAAATGAATAAAATAACTTTAAATTCTGATCCAGGTGTTACTCATATTAATCATTGAGAATTCTTGAATATTTCTAGCCTACGCCGATTACTTTATAATATAATAATTTTTATTATTTTCAATAGAAGGGAGGGACTGCACACACCGTAACATATTCGTATAAAATCTAATAGTGAACCCGCATTAACAGAAAGTCGTATAAAAAGTGGTATCATAAAATCTGATCATATTTCAAAGAGCCTACGACGACATTATAATATAGACGAATAAGAATAGTCTCAAATATGTTCATATATGAGACTATTCTTACGCAAGCGCACATCATCATTTATAATCGTGTATTGTGATTTGTATGTTTTTACCACGGACTTATGTAGGAGAACTTGATACCTTATATTACCATCTTTTCACTTTTTAGTTGTACACAACATAGCGGTACATATCAGCTGAGTATTTTGAAACGTGTGCATCAATAGTAGTAGTGTCAGCTAGTTCGATTTTATACTTATCGTTGATGATTTTTGTATATTTTCTTTTCTAAGAATATCATAAATCAAGAAATGCATTTAAAGATAAAACGAAACCTTTTTCATATGATATTGAAGGTGTGTTAATTAATGTTTCTAGATTCTATTAATGAGTTCTTATTATTTTGTTAACAATTTATGACTTTAAAACGTTTTTCTTCTTACGTTAATTTATTCGTACGTTTTAAGGAGATTGCAAATATTAACTATGTGCAAGGCAATTACATGTACTATTTAGTTAGTAAAGTTAAGATTATAAAATTAAAAATATTAAATTGAGTTGTATAATTTAAAAAGAATCTATTAAGTTAGCAGCATATACTTTTGAGTTTTAAATCATAAGGAAAAACAAAAAATGTTGATACACATTAATCGTTGAATTTTTGCCCAATTTCAGAAATTGGGGCAAAAAATCGAAATTCTTTCGAAAAATCCTAGAGTTCTTATTAATAATAAGAGTTCTTATAAACATAAATCATTCTTTAAATTTGTATTGATATTTAATCTAAATATTTTTTAGCAAAGATGTGAAAGATATACGGGTATATTAAATCTATTCTGAGTTTTTTTTTTTTTTTTGTTTTTTGCTTAAAAGTATTTTCATAAAATCAAATAATAAAAAGACTTAATTAGTCCATTTTCATCTTTTTACTATCATGATGAAATAGCAAGTAATTTCCAGAAATATCAAAATTGGTCAGTTTGTGGACCAGTCCTATACATCATGATCTAATATTTAAATTAATAAATAAAACTATAATAGAATGGAAAATTACAATATAATCAACACAATTTTAGTTCGAAGTTAGCTTATTAACACATAATATAATTATATATAGGTAGATAGACTTCATAATCTTCCAATAATATGCAGTAGTTCGTGTACTCGAATAATATCAATAATATTAAAAAAATTTTCCACTAATATTCAAACACATAGAAAAAGGAAAAAAAAAAGTTCCTGGAGCTCAGTCTCGTAGATTAAATGGCTATGAGGTCAACTGCAATGAACGCAACACAGTTTACTAAATACGGGGGTTCGATTAAGTTGTAAAATGGTCAGTTAAAACTCTGCCTCCTTCCTGGAAGCCACCCTGAAACAAATCTTAATTTTTATTGTCCTTCGTAACGCCAAATAGTTAGTTTTATGAAGTATTATTAAATATCAACCCAATCTAAATATATTATGGGTGCTGAAAGGAGATCGATAATTTTTTCGAAGATAGTATAAAAATTGTTAAGACGAGTTAAAATTCGTTTCGATATATACAAAATCAGAATTGGATTGGTAGTGTAAATATTTTGAATAAATTTTTATGAACGGCATGATGAGCAATTTTAATATCAGCTAATTATTTTCATAAAATATATTATTTTAATATGATGTTTTAAGTGGGATACACTATTTCAAATGGTTATATTAAAATAATTAGTTTAAATAGTTGGAACATTTAATTATATTTTCAATATTTTGTTTGTTGAAAGATTTTAAATTAAAATCAAACAAACATATATTTAATTAATAATAAAACATTCAATATAACATACATTCATATAATATTTATATATATGTAATATAATGTAATAAATTAATTAATGAATTTTACTCAAACGATCCGAAATAATTTCCATCAAAATGAAGTTTTTAATAGTCTGTTCGCTTATATATAAATTTGTTCTTCTTATTTATGTATTGTATGAAACAATGTACTGTATAATTAAAAATTACAAAAATGTTTTCATTTCTAAAAATGTTGTAAATCTCTAATGTCAGATGTATGTATGTAAAAGAGTTCGTATAACATATTGTACTTAAAAAACGCGGGAATAAATTTTTTTATAAATGGAAAGCGTTTTTGGCCGTATAGCTAGAAAATTCAAAGTTATAATTTGATATATCCAATAGGAAAACAATGCTGGTCTACTAGCCGTAGATTTCCGTTGTCTAGTAGCAACTAGTGATAGTTGGAACTGTTTAAAAGTTCACCCACCTACAACAGCAAGTAGCAGTCATTGAAAACCATAAAAACTTAACCCGAATTTTATGTAATTTTATTAAAAATGGAAAGAATGAAATTTTTAATAATATTGGTGCTATACTTTCACACAAAAAAATCGTGAATAGGTTATCAATCATTAAATGATATATTCCGTACTCGAAATGTATTTTAATATAAGACACTGTTTGATCTGTGAACGTGTTCGACCACTTAAAAAACCGTTAAAAAATGTTTTGTTCGTTAAAAGGGGAGAAGGCGGCTGAAAGATTTATACCACCAAAACGAACATTCAGGAAACCAACCAAATTTATATAAAACCTTTGAGCTCAGTGACTGTGCAGATGTGCAAACCTCCAAATATCCTCAAAATGAGTAGTTAGTAAACCTCCAACTCCCGAGAATTCCCTCTAAATACCTAATATCTATCTCTATTTTAATAATTGCCTGATGTAGAACTCCATAGACCCAATTTCAGCTAATTTGAGTTTAATGGTTCTAGTGGAGAGGCCAAAATTTAGCAGAAAATAAATATACTTATAATATATACCTCACATTTCCAAACTCCTTAAGTCGTGTTCAAATAATAAATTCTCTCCCCGGTGACATTCGATACAGTGCATAAGTCATATTCATACGCCAAAACATAAAATGTCAAAAATTTAAAATACAATGAAAATATTCGACGCTGGTAAGTGATGAGTGGGTTCTCCCTCATCTTGTAACAGCTGAAAGATCATATGACATGGTCACATAATGGTTAACAGCGATAGCTTCACTATGGTGAAAATAGTTAAGTATGCTACGTTTCACGTCATGCTGGTTTACTAATACGTACTATCAGGTCAATTACCAGCATAATGTCATCACATTAGCATCAAACAAAAAGAAAAACGAATCAAAGAAAATACCAACATTTTTTAATGAATTAAACAATGATTTTAATAATGTCTTCAATGTGCACTGGCACATTGAAGACATCAACTTCTCGTCGCTGGAGTATCGGGGACTAAAATTTCACCTTCTACGATAACATCATGTATTCTTTGTTTCCCGTAAGCAAATAATCTATAATAATTGGGCATACAGTAAAAAACTCCATTTTGTTTGACAAGCTACTCCAGATTGATGATATAATATTTGAAGACATCTTGGTGTGTTTGGTGTGCATGCTAGTAAATCTATTTTCGTCGTAATTGACGGGATACCACGCAGTTAAAGGCTGTGGTTTTTATCAAATGGTTCAGCTCAATTAGATTACATGGTCGAAGTTAACATCTTTATCTGAAATGCACGAAAATTTGGTTGCTGGTTTAATTAACGGCAATTACAATGTATTACCTGGGTACTGGTAAAAAATTCAATGATTACGACTGATGCTGCTGATATCTGGAGGTAGTTTTCGTGCGATGCAGATCCACCGGTTGCTGTGCACGAACATTAAGGTGACACACAATTGAATATTAAGTTAAATAACTGTATTTCAATATTTTTATTACAACAACGCACTGCCAGTTGTGTTGAATGAGGGTCTCAACAAACCAACTTAATTTCGGGAAATGTGTATTTTTACTAAAAAATTATTAAAAATGATGGGAAGTTGTCTGCAGTAGATGCAATGTGAATGCGATGGACCAAAAATATTTTAATTGGCGTTTATTTAATCGCATTGATTATTTTTTGTATTTTTGGAAAATGACCTAACGCTTCATAAATTTCTTACAAAAATGGGTCACCTGCATATAGACATAACAGACTTTAAAGGACTGTGAGAAAACGCGCCTCTTTTCTATTTTAAACACCAAATACCACAGCGCAAAATTCACTGTGTTTTTGTGGTGTGATGGGGGCTAGTTAATTTTTCTATGAGATCCACCTTCATTTAATTCAATTAATGATGAAAATTGCTAACGTTCCGTGATCATATTATAACATTGCATTTTTATTAAGTTGTAGATTTTTCATCACCTCCACATACGACGAAGATACGTTATACCATTCATCAAACATTGGTTGAATAGGTCATCCGCTACGGTGAAATATAATCACATACAAACATACATTACAAACAATACATATATATCTAGACTGTTACAATAATAGCCCTTCTTTCGGTTTTGATGTAGTCGGCTAAAAAATAACTATTTATGTTCAAACTACAGTTCAACTATAATTATAATTAAAGTTGCAAGTATGTTACAGGATTTAGCAAAGATAAATCAACTAAGCCAATAACACAACCACACGTAAATTAATATATATAAGTAATAAAAGAAAAATAGAGCATGTCATATAATTGAATTAAAACGCTTTAAACTAATGCTAGTTAGGAATATTGACAAATTTGATATCATTTTATATTTAGAATCAATAAAACAAAACCATACAATTATTTTAATTATTAAATAATACTATTTTGTAACACAGTAAACTTACTAGATTGTTTTTTAATAAAACTCGTGATTTAAATTACAATGTTTTTAATTATCATATAATTTTGTTATTATGTTTGTAATTCATGCTTTAATTACAACAATAATTGTTTTGTTAACGGCAATGTATTTAATAAAAGTATTATTATCATTAATTATAATAATTATTATTATCATCAAATAATAAAATATTTTTATTTTTATGTTTGTTGATTATACGCTGTAATTTTATGCGTAAAATTTAAGAACAAAATAACATACTAAAAGTTTTGTTTTCACAATAATCATAATTATTCATTTTTTACTAATAATAACAGACTTAAAATAAAGAGGTTATCAATTCGACCCGTATATATGTATTATTATTTGAATTGTAAAATATTCGTATATGATATCAAATTTTATAGATGTATGTTTGTTCACATTTCTTAGAAACTAACCATCGTAATAATTTTAATTGAGAATTGGTATGTTTTTACACCTTTCAACTAAGAACGGTGTTAGTTATCCAAATAAATAGAAACTAGTGAAGATAGCTAACAGAGTTAATTGTTTAGATACTCGACATATGGTTCAATATCAATGTTTGGCCTATTTTTACTAATAAGCATTCATGTAATACTCTAAATATGCAGCCGATATACAGTTATAAACATATAATACAATAACATGTATTATATATGTGCTTATTAGCTAAATTTAAGCTGAAATTGCAGCGAATCCAAACATTTGATAAATAACGCTTCAAGCAAAAGTTGTTTAATATACATAAAAATTTTTAAAATTTTCTTTTGTCTGTTATGGTTAAAAACATGGGTCATGGATCAATTGGATCCAATGGAATGATTTTGCTCATTCACGAATATGATCTTACTTTGTTTAAAGAACGCCACCATTATTTCAACTTTCTGTCTTCTTTTATTTTTGACTAATCTTGCTGAAAGACGGGCGAACGGATAGACATGTGGAATTTACTTAATTAGATTTTACTAGAACTAAAAAAATTTTAAAGACTAAAATTGATTTACTCTGACATACTGTATATATTTCTAGTATAAAAAATTAATATTAAAGGAGGTAGAGATGTAGCAAGTCACATGTTTAATGCTTATATTTCAACCAAAAGTCAAATTGTTTGTGGTTTGTCACTTAAGCACTAAAGCAAATATTAACTAAATTAAATATTAATTAAAAATTAAAAATAATTTTGAATTAAATAAATTCTCTCAAAAATAATAATAATAAAATATTTCCTTACTTTAAAAAAATTAAAAAAGTTAAAAATAATTTCAAATCGTAAAAATACTTCTATAAATAATTTCGTAAAAACATTTAAAATTTAACTAAAATTTTTTGCTCATTTTTTTTTCAATTTTTTGGTAGTAGGTTCCATTTTTTTAAACTTTTTATTTAAATTATTCAAAGTATTTATTTATTTTTTAATTTTAAATTCATTTTACGTCTTAACTTACTCTTTATAGACTAGCATGTTATACGATTCATCCGCGGACGATAATAAATGTAAGGGGATCATAATATGCGACTGAAGTTGGCTATAAAGCTGTGTGAAGTTGTATATCAGGGTCCGTATATAATTTTTTCAAAACGTCCGCTGACACTCAAATCGGACGTTTTACGGTACTCTTATTTTGGTATCATTATGTTCATGAGAATATAATAATGACGTTAAATTTTATTTAATTAAATATAATTTTAAACGACAAAGAAAACACGTTTTTTTTCATAAGGAATAAAGTCTAAGGCCTCGTGACCACAAAAAAATAAAACAAAAAACCATTTTCATGTCGTTGTATGTTCTATAAATAATAATAATGAAAGAACGTTATTCAAATCGTACAAGAACTCTCATTCTATTAAAAAATACAAAAATTTTGATTGTGTTATGTGACTCACCCTGGTTCCCAACTACAAGGGACTTGGTGGTGATATACGTTAACTGAGACTCCTTAAGTTTATTAATGTTCAAATATGAAAATTAAGAGCTCGAGTCGTCTAATGCCCAGTGGTCCTTGCGGCGAGGAGGTACATTCGAATCTGGTGGTAAATGTACACAGTGTTCACGTGTACTTTGCAATTCGATGGAACGAAACAATTGATTACGATAGCTTGAAATGAAACACTGTTTTTGGTATTGATAAATGGTTTTTATATCTGTTTAAATCGACACATGAGTATACTTAAGTGAATTCAACTGCAACTGAATACAAATAAACGTAGTTATTATCTATGAATCAAAACTATAATGGAGTATATTTTGATTCTTTAGTGAATTAAGCCAAAACTTCATTTAACTTGATTTATTATTTTGTAGTGTAGATGTTTAATTCACAATTTTTGTACAATTAATTAAGTTGTAGTTGTCCAGTATAAACATAATTATTATGTTTTGTTTAATAACTATGTTGTGTATAGAATTGAAAAATTTTCCAAGATTGGGGAGCGATGATTTGAAGTTGCCCCTACTCAAAAATTGTCATGTAAAATTTAACAAAAAAAGGCTTCTTATAAAACATTACTAGCTTTAAAAAATATAAATATTTTTCAATTAACGAAAATGTAAAAAATTAAGTCAATCGAACCAATTCTTTGGCAGGTTTTTGTCAAAAATATCATATCTGTAAAAATAACATCTATCCCAACAGAGTATAAACATTAAATTGGTACGATTAAAAAAGGGTGGTAAATGATAGAAGATCGTAGGTGAATATTATTAAAACATACCACAATGATGTTAAATTTATTAGCATATAATTCCCACTTGAGATGATTGTATTAAATCCTATTATAATTTAATAAGATTTATTTATATATAATAAAGAACATATAGATAGATATGTAAAGAAATATGCCTTTAGTATAGGTTGTGTTCTAATAAAATTGAACGTAACAATACGATAAAATTGAGTCTTATATTTTGGATATAAAATTTTAGTTAGACATCCAGTATATGATTTGCACTTCACTTACGTTGACAGAATTTAACAATATTATATTTTAACAATAAGACGCGTAAAGTTTATTATAAGCAGATTATGAGTATTAGATACTGAGAGATTCTTGAATATCTATAATATTAATAGGCAAATAAGAATTATTATCTCTTTTTCGATATTTTTTTTTTTTTTTTTGTAATTTAAAACTATCCAATTATTTTTTTATTTTAAATTATTTAATTCAATAATTATACAATTTAAGAGGACAAGATATTCTTATATGTGTATTATACTTTGGAAAAAATATTTTTGGTATGTCTCGTGAATATATTTTAAATCCGTTTTCTTCGTTCTATGTAAAAGCGAGTGCCGAAAATAAAAATGATGTGTTCGTCCCTGTTAACTTTGTACTATGTCAGTACCAATTTTGAAACATTATCATAACGATGATTTTAAAATTTATAAATTTTGAGTTAAAATTATCTATTAGGCTAGAGTTTGCAATCACAAAACCGATAGTTATTAAAGGTATTTATAGAGCAATGATAATAATTGGTATTTATCCAATATTATTTTAAATGTGTAAATTGGACATTAAAGATACATGATAATATACATGTTGGCATTAACAAATTTTTATTCTTAAAAAAATGCTATTTAAATATAATTATTAAGTATAATTTTTATAGTTAATTACTAAAGATGCTTTAGAGATGGTTGAATTTCGAACACAATCGCAATCGATACTAGAAATATATAAATATACACGCAAAATAATTGACTAAGAAGAGTCAGAATGGAGTAATTTAAACCAATAGCGTGCTCAGTCAAAATAATTTTGGGGTAGTCGTGATTGGGTTTTCTTTAATATCTATTATCTAGACATGCATGTTTTGTTTTTACCTTACAATTTTGTTAAACAGAGTTACTAAAAAATAACACGATGCCAATGTGATATTTGGATTCTACACAAAATGTCAACCCACACTGACGAAGGCGTAAGAATCTATTGTGCCCCATAATATGTTGAAACAGAATGTCAATCTTGAACACTGGATAGTGTTAAGAAATTTTATTGTAATAAATCAAACTTTAATAAACATTTCATTTTAATCAAACGAGTGTTATATTTAAATGAATATTTTTTGTTAATTAAAAGGAGCACGTATTAATGATTTGGAATTTACGACAGAGCGAGTTGTCTTTGTTACTTCAAACTCAAAAGTTTTTTGCCTAGAATCTTAATATTACATTGGCAACATGTAAGCCGGTTTTCCTTTTATTGTAACTATTCGAAGAAAATTTAGTTAATGAGTAGGATACTAATATTGGATCCATGTTTAAGCACTAAAAACAAATTTAAATATATAAATGTATATTTTTTAAAAACCAGTAACTTTTGTATGCAAAATTTTTTATCAACTAGTTATATTCCCCTCAATATGTTTGACTTTGTATAAGATATTTGAATTCGTTTCAACAATGTCAATAATTATAAACATTCCAAACATTGCTAGTACAGAAACGTGTCAGATAACAGATTAATTGTTATAAATTTGATAGCCTGAATTCATTATCAATGTCTCTTACAGACAATTACATTATTTAACCACCGTAAAAAAATATTTTAAACATACTGTAATAATAATGATACTGTTATTATTTTTATTTAAAATATACATACAACACGAATATAAAAGGTAGCCATATTTGTTATGTACCTATATTATAGAGAATCGAATAATACTTGTGTAACATCAAACAACGCGAAACTTTAATGTCAGTCTTTGTATGATTTTATCCTAGGATAATCTTTTTTAATAAGTGACTTTGGAGACTGGTAGGTGACTGACTCCCTTTTTTTAGATTCAGAGACCACCTACACTATTACTGTTGTGTTATAAAACACACATACAATATACAAATAGAAAAAAATATTATAAGAATCACCACAGTATGAATAACTCAACAACCATTACGAGCGATGATTGTTTCTACCAAGTATACACAAATGTATACTTAACTAAAAAAACAAGACGACACCTGAATCATTTCTACATTTTTAGAACTGGTTATATACACGATTTGTATGTTGTGTTCAGGTGGTTATCAGATTTAATTTTATTTACCTAAGTACCACACATTTTAAACTGCATAGATTATAAATATATTACAATTTTAAATAAGCATCAAACGTTCAGGTCAACGCGTTTTTATTATGTAGTTGAGTATACATATATATTTGTTGCATAATATGTCGCTGTTTCGTATTTATGCAAAGGAATCGTAAACGTATATGCATAAACAATTAATTATGAGATGTTAATTAAGATATTTCCAGCGCAATATCACTTTTCGACAGATTTTGCTTTTTTTTCACGGATTGAGAATAACGTAATCTATGCGATCCTGAAGTTGCAGAATTTTTGACCGTAATTGCAAGCATGAAAAACTTACTACCTCCCAACCCCGACTATTTTCTATTATATCATAAAAATACATTGTAGTATTACAATACAATGATGTATATCGATCGTATCCTAGAAAGTAAAAAAGATTGCTTTTGATGCCATATTTTATTGTGAAACTAAATATTCATTTTTTTGGCACTTTCCAAAGATTTTACTCCGAATATTGTATTAGGAAAATATAAAAATAAAAGTAAGTTCTATATGGAAATTCAATGAAAGTGCATTTTTGAAAATTTTTTAGTGATGCGGTGTTTTCTTTTTCTTTTTCGTTATAATGTGTATGGGCAACACCGTATCACCTTGTGGTGTCATATGAAATAGCATCAGTGAATATCAGTTTTTATACTTATAAGTGAAATAATGTGCATACTCTTATATACATGGTACATGACACTTTTACCTATGCTCGACGTTCGTACAAGACATTGACCTCAATTGTTTATCCTTTCATCAACTGACTATTTAACCACCATTATGGCTTGATATAGTGTACAGAGTGTCTGACACAAACCAGGTGCAGTGTTGCTGAACTGAAACCATTTAAACATCATCTACCTAAGTAGTTCACTTGAATGCTTTACGGCTTTGAATAAATTGTAATTATACATACGTCATACTATAATAGCTAAATTTATATATTTTATTTGGGTAACTTAGTTATTTTCTCAATAGTCTGACTAGACAAAGGTAGCTGTGGATTTCAATAGTGGACTAAAACCGACCTACCTCCTCTACGTCAGTTTTTAATGAGTTAATATTTAGGGCAATATCTAGATTCTCAAAGATGTTTAAATTTTAAGAACGTGCTTACTTTAACAATTTATTTTTGTGTCTCTTAGCAAATATCTGTCTAATAAAGTAATTCTCAAAACTATTTAAAAATAGGAATTTGTGAAGAACCTTTTTGGAATGGATATAAACATTTAAATTTCCCAGGAAGTTATTAATCTGAATCTAAAATATTCTACAATATCCTTTAATATTCCTGAACGATCTGAAAATAATTTAAAGACATTATAATGGCTTGAGAAAAATTTGTTATAATCCAAAATGCTCTCAAAATTCTAGAATCTTTTTCAATATTCCGGATTGATGTAGAATGTTTGAAAATAATCTCACTAAAATGATTTAGGAAAGTCGGTTATCATCCAAAATGCTCTCCACTATTTTACAATGTTTTTCTATATTGCGAAGTGTAATTTAGGAAAGTTTAATATCATTCAGAATGCTCTTAAATATTCTAGAATGTTCTTTAGTATTCCGTAACGATTAAACATTTATTTATGTTTCTGTTACATAAACTTTTACCAGGTCTCAATGTTATATACCAATTGAAAGGTAACGAAAATATATATTATAAAGCTTTGTATTGTATTACCGAAAAGTACACATGTACATTAACTTAGTCTCTGTGTTTCCTGTTACATATGAACAAAAGGAAATGTAAAAATAAAGCATCTTTTTATTTGGTACTTCTTCAAAACTTTACAAAGGGATAATTTTATATGCCATTTTTACAACATAAAAATTTTTTTATATCAAATTAATGAATATTATACACTTGCAATAAAAAAATTTCTTTTTAATGAAGGTAATCTGATAGTTTTAAATCGAAAAATTTAATTATAATCAATAATCAAGTGTTAATAATTTAATTAACACTGACAGAAAATAATAATAATGATCTAAATAGGATAAATGGTCTTAAATAGGATAGGCTGATGGTTTTTTTAAATAATTTTTTTAATAATTACGTTCAAGTAAGTTCTTATT